>CM062348.1:2877982-2902982 GCA_031216105.1 Dalbergia cultrata | reverse complement strand
TTGCTCCGCACACACTAGCAAACTTCATCCCCTCCATCTCGCACACCAAACAGCCTGCACGAGCCAGAGCCTCCCGCGTGTTCTCCTTGCTTCTGTGCGTATTCCTTTTTTTTTGTGTTTAAGTGAAATGGGGTTTTGGAGTTCAGTGGGTATTTAGTTTTTTAAATTTTTTTATCTTACTTTGTTACCACCTGGGCTTCTGGTCAGACTTTTATATTGGGTTCACTATCTTTTGAAATCTTGGGCTTGAGATGTTGTACTTTCATTAGGTTCTAGAACTAGGCTCCTCTTTTACTTGTTTCAATTTTTTTTTTGTGTCAATTTCAGATGTGATTGTTTGGTTTGGGTGTGGGCTTGATAATAGGCTAGGATTGTTTTTGGGCTATTTCATTTTTTGGGTTTTAGATATTTGGGGTGCTGGTTCAGTTTTGATAGGTTTAGGAATTTTTGTTAAAGTTTAAAATATTTTTTTTAAAATAAAAATATGATAAAAATAATAAGAAAACAAAATAATAAAAATTAAATAAATATGTTTTTGGTTTCTTGGATCTTTTCACAAGAAAATAAAAAATAAAAAAAAAACAAAATAATGAAAAATCAAAAAATATCTTAATCCGTGCAATTATCAAATATCGCGATTGAGAAGTTGATACTCCCTTCGCAATCTAAATTAAAATCAACCAAGCACATTTTTATCATATTTCTTAATTAAAATCCATCGACACATAATCATTTTCTACAGAACGACGTGGCTTTGAGTTCCTTATTGCATTAGAGGATACGTCGACGTAGTCATACTATCAAGCCAAAATTAATTTTTCATTAAATTATGTTCTCTTTTAATTCAATTTCTTTTCACTTATTTTATCTTATTTTTTATATAATTGTTAACTTATGGGGAAAAATAAATATTTTAAAGTCATAATTAATTTGCATAATAAGCTCTCAAGTAACCGTATTTATACGGATATATTAAGGGTGCAGTGGAATTAAGTTTCCACCCTTCCTTAATCATAATCAGTCTCCCGAACCTCAAAACTCTTAAAAGACCAGTTTACAAACTAAAAGATTTTCCAATTTTAACCAGAATTAAAGTTGGTGGCAACTCCCATTTATTTTCAAAACAATGTTGTCATTTGTGTTACAGCACCCTTCGGGTACGTTGTGCCAAGGATGTTGCATTCCATCTAGGGTTGCGCGTGAATGGACAGGCTATTAATGGTTGTATTGGTGCATGGGAGAATTTTTATTACTATCTTTCTTATTATTACTATCAAGCTTTTATCTTTTTCAAATGAATTTTCAAATTGTAGTTCGTATCATTTGTCTATATTATATACTTATACTAGATATATCAAAGGAATACTATTTTTAGTGTCTAAAATTTCTATTTTTTAAAATATTCTTGATACATAAGGAATTGGAGGAAGTTAAAAAAAATGAAATAAGTTAAAAAAATAAAAAAAAATTACAAAAATAAAAAATATGGATTAGTACTACAAATAATTATTACAAGAAATCTAAAATCATTCAACTTTTTAAATCACTCCACTTCCTCATTTTTTTTTTATCTATAATCAAATTTAAATTTTAAAAATTTGTACCTACTACAAAAAGCTTGGAATTTTTTTTTTCTTCAAAAAATCACTCTACTTTCTCTTTTATCTCTATTTGCAATAAAATTTAAATCGCATTCTAATATTAAACTATTTTGCTCAATTTATTAATTAAATACATTATTATAAATCAAAATGCAATCAAATTTAAATTTTAAAATTTTGTAACCCATTTTGTGTATGAAAAGTCTAGACTTATACAATTAGATAATTTTCTTTTAGGTATAGAAATAAATTTATATTTTGATAATAATTTTCTTATACTAATTTATATATGATGCTTAAGATAATTGCACACGAAAGTGTCAAACAATTGCATTATATTTTTTTATATGGTGCATAAGATAATTATGATAGGAATCAAACAATTTTAATGGCATCTCAATAAAAAAAAAAAAGAATTCAATAATACATTAGTTTAAAATGACTAGATATTGATGAACGCTTAAAAGTAGATTTTACATTGATACTTGACAATGTAAACTAATTGTTGGTAATTAGCATTTATTTTAGAAAAGATTTTCTGATCTAGATTATTCTGTTTTAATCTGTTTTTTTTTTTTTTTTAGATTAGGAAGATTAGAATATTTTTCTTTATTAGGTAGTCTATATCTTTGACTTAAGAGGAGATTGTTTCCTCCTTCAATTTAGGGATTAGGTAATTGATATCTTTGACTTTGTCTTTCATAGGAGATTATTTCTTCCTCCAATTAAGGAGTATAATCAGATGTACAAATGCTTCCCAGGTCTATTTATTTGGCCTATGTAACCTCTTCCAAGATATAGAAAATACCTTTTGTACATGGTATCAGAGCTTGATCTGAACCATCACTAAAACACCTATTTGTCCCATGGCTGACAAAGACGAAATTCCAAAAGGAGAGGCCAAGATGGAGACTGGCAATGCTGTCCTAGCTAGCCCAATTGAGGCAACAAACCTTCCAATCACTGGCCATAAACTCAATGGCCAAAACTACACCCAATAGGCCAGATCTATTGTGATATCCCAAATAAAGAAATTATAATTATTTTGAATTATTATTATTATTATTATCAAGTGCACCTAACACTAATATTATTTAACATTATAATTACTAAGTGTGGTTAGCATTAATATTAGTTACTACTATTATTAAGTCTAGATATATGCCACTAATATTAATAATACTAAGTGTAGCTAGCATTAGCATTATTATTATTAAGTGTACCTAGCATTATTATTATTTAACATTATTATTACTAAGTGTAGCTAGCATTAGCATTATTATTATTAAGTGTACCTAGCGTTATTATTATTTAACATTATAATTACTAAGTGTAGCTAGCATTATAATTATTATTATTAAGTGTACCTAGCGTTATTATTATTTAACATTATTATTACTAAGTGTAGCTAGCATTAGCATTATTATTATTAAGTGTACCTATCATTATTATTATTTAACATTATAATTACTAAGTGTAGCTAGCATTATAATTATTATTACTAAGTGTGGTTAGCATTATTATTATTTAACATTATAATTACTAAGTGTAGTAAGCATTAATAATATTTATTATTATTATTAAGTGTAGACAAATAGCACTAATATTATTCATGATTATTATATTTGTGTATAAATATATGAGTGTAGGAGTGTGTATGTGTAAGAAATGTTTAGTTTCATTTTGCTAAGTTTTGCTTCCACCTCCTCTAAGTCAAACCTCCTCTAAACCAAACCTCTTCTTAGCCGAACTCATCTCTTGTCAAGCTCATGATCTTCATGGCCGAGCTTCAGTGAGCCTAGCTAATCCTCTCTTGGGACGTTGTGACGCTCCTTTCTTTTAATCTGTGAGATTGATTATTTGTACCATTCCAATACTTCAGAGTAAAGTTATTAGTAGAAGCACACTCACGACTAACAACGGTGAGTGGGATTAAGCTCATAATCATACTTTTGGTCATTATTAATATTTTTCCATATTATATAAATTATTTATGAAGTTTTAGAATGATTTATGTCAAGAGAATATATTGTTATAATTATGCCTGTTTTAGAAATATTATTACTTTTACAGTTATCATGAAAATTAATCATTTTAGCAAAACTCATGGGACCATAATTGATACCTTGCGTGTTATAGAATATCTTTTTCCTAGTTTATGAAATTGTGAGACCTCAGTTTAATGCTTACACTAGAAATATTGATTATCATGTTTTCAGACTATGTATTTCCTATGAAGATTTTAGAATATTAAATATGATTTATTGAAAGTATTGAATAAAGTATAATTCATAACAATTGTCAGATACATATTCTATTGATTACTGAAATCACTATGTCTACAAGCTGGTGATCCCTTGGGCATGATTTTAGAATCTCAGTTATGTATTTCAGACTATGTATTTCCTATGAAGATTTTAGAATATTAAATATGATTTATTGAAAGTATTGAATAAAGTATAATTCATAACAATTGTCAGATACATATTCTATTGATTACTGAAATCACTATGTCTACAAATTTGGTGATCCCTTGGGCATGATTTTAGAATCTCAGTTATGCTACAGTCAAATTGTTAGAATTATATGAATTCAGAGCTTTTATATTTATTTGTTTTATAAACAAATTATTTTATATTAATTAGTGAGAAATAGATCAGCGAGTTAACGGCTGTAGGATTGATCGTTAACCTTGGTACCAAGTGGTCCGCTAGAGGACTAGCTCACCCCACAATAAGGAACCTAGTGAGGTGTCCATTTATGGGACCTAGTTAGGTGCCCATCAGATTAGCCATTGGCTCAGATTTAGCTATTCAGCTCAGATAATTATGTACAGAGTAATTCATGTTTCTCTACTAGTTATTGCCATAGATTCAGTTAATTTATATGTAATTATATATGTAATATATTTCACATCAGTTGCATGTATATGTTATGTATTTTGTTATTGTCAGTGTGGGTTGTGAGTGGAGGCTCGCTCACCGAGTTTTGATGAACTCACCCTCTCTTTTCCTTTCCCCTACAGATACTGACTACAGTTTTGGTTGTACCACGGGATCCTCGATGGTTGTGCTACAGCTTCCTTGGTGAGCTTCGCTTTGGAGTGGAGCTTATTGTCAATTATGTCAGTCTAGTAGTGCTCCAATAAATTGTGTAGGCAGGATCCCTGGACATGCATGATATATTTTCAGAATTTCTGTTAATTGTTTTGTTATGTTTGGCTTTGGCCTAGAATATGGATTTTATGCAAATTTATGTTCAGAATTTATGTTTTGAGAACAATTTCATATTATTGAAGTTTTAGTTAAACTTGAGATATTTTGAATAAATTTGGATTATTTATGCATATTAGTCAGTTACGTTACCAGAGGCTTCCGTGGGGACCCAAATCCTCACGTGCCGGTCACACTCCGTAGGTGGGTCGTGACATCTGTTGGCCTCTTCCTCCAAGGAAAAGGAAAAGAGGAATATATAACTGGTGAAGCCAACAAACCAGAAAATGATGAGGCTAAACTCAAAACCTGGAAACTGGAGAATAGGCAGGTGATGTCTTGGTTGCTGAACACCATGACAAATGAAATTGGAGAAGACTTTATGTATTTCAGTACTGCAAAAGAGATATGGGATGCAGCACAGGAGACATACTCAAATGTGGGCAACACCTCAGCCATCTTTGAGATCGAGAGTTTCATTCATAACTTAAGGCAAGGTAATTCAACTGTTACAGAATATTTTAACACATTTACTCAATACTAGCAGTAGTTAGACATCTATGAGGAGGTCAAATGGAGCTGCACAGAAGACAACATGCAATACAAGTCGCTCATGGAAAAGGAGCGAATTTATAAATTCCTCCTTGGACTCAATAAAGATCTTGATGAAGTACATGGAAGAATACTTGGAAATAAACCCCTTCCAAAGATTTGAGAAGACTTCTCTGAGGTTAGAAGAGAGGAAAGTCGAAGGAAGATTATGCTGGGAGGCTCCACTGATGTCCAATTATCTGAAAGCTCAGCCTTGGCTGCAAAGGGGTCACGGCCAAACCACCACCAGAAAAAAAACAGGCCTTGGTGTGAATGTTGCAAGAAGACTAGACATACCAAGGACACATGCTGGTTTCTTCATGGAAAACCAGCAGATGGTAAGCCCCAAAATAGAGAAACCAGGGGTAACACAGCCTCTTTCGATACACTGGAAGAGACCATACAAAATGCTGCACCTGAAAGTAGCCTTTTCAACAAAGAGCAGATAGAAATGTTACACAAACTCCTTCAGCAAACCATGAAAACAGAGACACCAGCAGAACTGCTTCTTCAGCATAAAAAGGTAACTATTTAAAAGCTTTTTCAGCATGCAAAGAAAGAACATCAGATTGGATTGTGGACTCTGGAGCTTCTGACCACATGACAGGGGACATTAACATATTCAACAAGTATTATTCTTGTCATGAGAATTTCACTGTCCGAATTGCAGATGGTACTCATTCCAAAGTGGTTGGTAAAGGATCAGTCATTGTGTCTAAGGATATCATCTTAAAGGATGTTCTCTATGTCCCTAAACTTGATTGTAATTTGCTGTCCATAAGCAAACTTACCAAAGATCTGAATTGTGTAACTAAATTTCAACCTTATTTGTGTCAATTTGAGGCTTTGGATTCGGGGAAGAGGACTGGCAATGCTAAAGAATGTGCGGGGCTCTATCTCCTACGGGTTAATGACTCCAAGAGTAACCAAGAAGTGTCAAAATATGCTTATGCAGCTACCTTACCCAAAGTTGAGTCTGTAATGTTGTGGCATTATCGCCTAGGTCATCCAAACTTCATGTGTTTGGAAAAGTTGTTTCCTTCCTTGTTGAACAAAAATAAAAAAAATTTCCATTGCGAAGTGTGTCAAATTGCTAAGCATACTCGAAACACTTATACTACACAACCATACAAACCATCTCAACCATTCTCTCTAATCCACAGTGATGTGTGGGGTCCTTCTAGAATAAACAATGTCACAAGTTCTAGATGGTTTGTCACATTCATTGATGACCACACAAGAAAAACTTGGGTGTTTCTCATGAAGGAAAAGTCAGAAGTAGGGAAAATTTTTG
The DNA here is from genome assembly GCA_031216105.1 of Dalbergia cultrata. NCBI lineage: Eukaryota > Viridiplantae > Streptophyta > Magnoliopsida > Fabales > Fabaceae > Dalbergia > Dalbergia cultrata. Next base: position 2,896,284 of record CM062348.1, on the reverse strand, counting down.
AATATTTCCACAACACCGTGAAGACACAATTTCAAGCAAGCCTCCAAGTGCTTAGAATGGGCAATGGACATGAATATTATAATTCTACCATGGGTACCTACCTTTAGAACCATGGCATCATTCATCAGAGTTCATATGTCAACACTCCACAACAGAATGGAGTTGCAGAACAAAAGAACCGTTATCTCTTGGAAGTTGCTAAATCTCTTACGCTGGCTACCAATGTCCCATCAAATTTTTGGGGAGATGCTATCCTCACAGCCACCTACCTTATCAACCGAATGCCCTCTAAAATCCTAAGCTATAACACTCCTTACTGTACCCTTCAAACCTATTTCCCAAACACTCGACTTTTCACACATATCCCTCTTAAAATATTTGGGTGCTTTGCCTTTGTCCATAACCATCAGCCAAATCGCAGTAAATTTGACCCTACATAAATGCCTTGCATTTTTCTAGGCTATTCACCAAACCACAAAGGTTACAAATGTTATTTGCCCTCAACCAGGAAATTCTACCATTCTATGGATGTCACCTTCTATGGGGACAAGCCATTTTTTTTCCAAACCTAAAATTCAGGGGGAGAGAAGACAAAATGAATTTCAATTCTAGAAATTCAGGGACACTAGCACTTTCGATGAGGAATTGAGCTTGAAAACCCACTTCCTGGCTGAACCCGAATAAACAATTGATGAAACAATAGAATCAGAAACAACAATTGCTGAAATTGCTGAACTGGAAGCAGCAAATAAAAGCCCCATTGCACCAGCAAACAAGCCACTTCTTGTGTATTCAAGCAGGCAGAAAACCCAAATGGATCAAGAGCCTACCGCACTTCTAAGGCAGGACCAAGAATCTAACCGAATGTCAAAGCTTGGAGAAAGTCACCAAGGTAACACTTTTCCTATTGTTTTGCACTCTGAAATTTCTGGCCAAGAAAATGATGATCTTAATTTGCCCATTGCTGTTAGAAAGGGTGTGAGGTCTTGCACTCAACACACAATTAGGAAATTTGTGTCTTATGATAGATTGTCACCAAACCATAAAGCCTTTGTGACAGCACTTGACAGCATTCAAGTACCAAGGGACATTGAAGAGGCATTAAAAAACCCAAAATGGGCAGTAGCTATAAAAGAAGAAATCCAAGCTTTAGAGAAGAATGGAACCTGGGAATTTTCCACCTTGCCAGAAGGGAAGAAAACAATTGGGTGCAGATGGATTTTTTTAATCAAGTACAATGTTGATGGAAGTGTCAATAGATACAAGGCACGTCTAGTAGCCAAAGGGTTCACACAATCCTATGGCATAGACTATGAGGAGACCTTTGCTCTAGTGGCAAAGCTAAATTCAGTCCGAGTTATTTTATCCTTGGCAGCAAACCTCGATTGGCCTTTGCACCAACTTGACATCAAGAATTCCTTCCTTAATGGCGAGCTAGAAGAAGAAGTCTACATGAACATTCTCCCAGGACTAGAAAACCCAAAGACAGCAGGTAAAGCATGCAGACTATGCAAGTCTTTATATGGCCTCAAGCAATCACCCCGGGCATGGTTTGAAAGACTAACTCAAGTTGTCAAAAGAAATGGTTTTGCTCAATGCCAAACAGATCACACAATGTTTGTCAAACACTCTTTGGAAGGAAAAATAGAATTGTTCATTGTGTATGTTGATGATATCGTCATCACATGTGATGACCATAAAGAGGTCGAACAGCTCAAGAAGCTCCTGGCTAAGGAATTTGAAGTGAAGGACCTAGGAAAAGTTAAGTACTTCCTAGGAATGGAGGTAGCTCACTCAAGAAGTGGAATTTCTATGTCCCAGAGAAAATATACCATGGATCTCTTAAAAGAGACTGGTATGTTGGGATGTAAGCCTGTTGACACTCTAATGGATCTAGTAAAGAAAAGTGGGTTAGAAGAAGAGAGTCCTCCAACCAACAAGGACAGGTATCAAAGACTTGTGGGAAAACTAATCTATTTGACTCACACAAGACCTGATATTGGCTTTGCTGTGAGTATGGCAAGTAGATACATGAATAATCCCACTGAATATCACATGAAGGCTATAAACCAAATACTTCAATACCTCAAGAGAACTCCAGGAAAATGACTACACTTTGTAAAGATTTCTAATAGAGGCATTGAGGTGTACACTGATGCAGATTAGGCAGGGTCAATTACTGACCGAAAATCCACCATAGGCTATTGCTCCTATGTTTAGGGAAATCTGGTCACATGGAGGAGTAAAAAGCAACCAGTAGTCACAAGAAGCAGTGCGGAAGCAGAGTTTAGAGCATTGTCCCATGGTATTTGTGAAGGGATATAGTTCCAAAGATTGCTTAAGGAGCTCAAAATGTCCTCAGACTACCCTATGAAAATCCTATGTGACAATAAAGCTACCATCAACATAGCCAACATGATAGAACTAAAACATGTGGAAATTGATCACCACTTTATAAAAGAAAAGATTGAAAATGGGGTTGCTAGTCTAGAGTACACACCATCAAGTCAGCAAACTGTAGATATTTTGACTAAAGGCGTTTCGAAAAACACTTATGAGATTCTAAGGTCCAATCTGGGCATGGTAGACATCTATCACCCAGCTTGAGATGGAGTGTTGGTAATTAGCATTTATTTTAGAAAAGATTTTCTGATATAGATTATTCTGTTTTAGTCTGTTTTTTTTTTTTTTTCAGATTACGAAGATTAGAATATTTTTCTTTATTAGGTAGTGTATATCTTTGACTTAAGAGGAGATTGTTTCCTCCTTCAATTTAGAGATTAGGTAGTTGATATCTTTGACTTTGTCTTTCATAGGAGATTATTTCTTCCTCCAATTAAGGAGTATAATCAGATGTACAAATGCTTCCCAGATCTATTTATTTGGCCTATGTAACCTCTTCCAAGATATAGAAAATACCTTTTCTACACTAATTTTATATTGTTATTTAATTATATTTTCTTTTATTTGTAAAAGTTGATACAGTTATGTATAGATATATGTGTAATTTTTTTTTTAATCTATGGTGCATGTAAAATAAATTCTACTTTTAATCAACAAACTCAAATTTATGTGAATAAGAAAAAATCTTGTTACATTTTTTGGACCTTGAATAAAATATTTATATGCTTTATATTTATAAGACTTTGAAAATAGTTAATAAGTAATAAAATCTAATTATTTTACTAAGATAATAATATATCGTTGAGTATTTATGAAAATTTTTAGTATTGACACTATATATAAATTAAATACTAAAAAAAAATTAGAATGATTTTGTTGGTACAAATCACAAACGAAACATAATTATATTTAAGTGATTTTTTTCAAGTAAAAATAATCACTTTTCATACAAACTATTTTTACTATTTTTTTTCAATTAAGCTTATTTGTATAAGCTTTTGCTAAAAAGTTAAATGTCTATATATTTATAAAATTTATCAAATTTAATTTAATAGATTATAAATAAAAATATATTTTACATGAATCATAAATAAAATATTACATAATTTAAATATATTTAAATTAAGAAAGATTTTGAAAATTAATTTTTCATGTTGTGCATGGGTACCATCTAGTTTATTCTGAAATGAACTACTACTTGTTATTTTTAGCCATCTGATTTTATTTTTAAATTCATATTTAATGCTTCATTAATATTATTAAATAATTATTTTCGTTTGCCGTAATACAATGGCGCACTACTATCATTTCGAAATAAAATATATTATTCAAAAGGAAAAATCGAAATTATATAAAGAGAAAAAATAAAAAGAGAATGCAAACCGTATAACCAAAAAAAAAATTGAAGTTATATAGTTTAATTATGAACTTAATTAATAGAATTTTCTTTTTCTTTAGTGATATAAATTATAATATCAAGCGTTCCATTAACATGTGGATGAAGGCTGATTTTCTGGAGTTAAGGGGGCGTGTGGCAGGGGGGTGTAATTTTACGTTCCCAGGAATTTACAGTTGGGAATGTATTATTCCTGTGTTTGGTAAACAGATTGAAAAAATATTCCCAAGTAACTCACATTCCTAGGAATGAAAAAGACTCCATTTTCAATCCTATCTTCTAGGTGGGAATCTTCTATTCCTGGGAAGTGGAATGTATTCTGATAAAGTAAAATCACAAAAATACCCCTCTCTTAATTTCAGTTTGAACCCTTTTGATCAAAGAACATTTTGCATCTCTCTCTCCGTCTTCAACCTCCCTTCCACGAGGAGCTCGCGCCTACCACCACTGCAAGGAGCTCGCACCGCCGCCACCGCCACCGCCAGGAGCTCACGCCGCCACCGTCAGGATCGACCCGTACGCTCTCTCTTTCTCTTCAATTTCTCTTACTTCTTCAGTTTTCTAACGCTAAGTGCTTCTTTGGTTTCTCGATCAGCTTCAATCTCATGTGAAACTACTCGGATCTAGGGTTAGCTCTAATATGTGTCTCATTGTTGCGGCTTTGTTCGATTTTCATGCTTTTTTTCGGTTGATTTGATTTTGTTTTAATTGTAGAACTGAACTCACTCTTGCTATGGTTATTGTTGTTTGATGATCTCACTACTCTGTTTTGGTGTTAATTGCTATTTTTTTTTTTCTGGAAAATGATCTTTCATTTTTCAGTTTTTTGGCATTTTCTTTTCTTTATTCTGAAGCTCTATGGCATGGTTTTAAGATTTTTATTCTGTTTGTTTACTAGCAAAGTTAACAAAGAAAATTTATTGGAGAAAATTGAATCGGAAAAGGTTAGATTTCTTTATTTTGAAATGGTGGAATGGCATATGTGTATCGTGATGAACATGAGCTAGAACAGAACATTTATTTGGAGCAGCCAAGGCGGATTCTTCAGCTTCTTGATTTGGTTGTTTTTGTGTACCTTATGTACAAATTATAGGCAGCTTGGTACTTGGTAGCTACTTATCTATGAAAACTTGATGACTAAGGGATTAAGTCTAGTTGCTTTCTTTATTGTTTTTTTGTTTGAGTTCTAGACTGAAGTTTGCAATATCATAACAATTGTTATTATCAGTTTGAATTAAAAGCACTATTTAAATAGAAAGAATCTCTGAGGGCCCTCCCATTCTGCATGAATTGGCCAACCTGAATGTAGTAGAAATTTAATTTGAAAGGTGAGCTTTTGGTTTCTTTGTATTGTGTTAAGGTGTGCTTCAAGGCAAAATGCTATTCATTTGTGTGAAGACAAATATAGTGAAGCAGTTAACTATCTTTGTCACTTGAGGTCACCCCATCAAACTGGATAAGAAATTCAGATTTTAATCGTCTATTGGACCAATCGTCTTTTGGTTTTTTGAAATTGAGTTACGGGCTTATGGCATGTGCTTCTTCTGAGGCCAACATAAAAACAGAACTCTGAAATGGCTTTGTTTTTGTGTGCAGTGGCCACTTTGTTGGGGCTATGACTGGAGCTTTGATAGGCCAAGAGACTGAGAGTGGCTTCATTCGAGGTGCTGCTGTTGGTGCCACTTCTGGAGCTGTTTTCTCCATTGAAGTGTTTGAATCCTCTCTTGTTCTTTGGCAGTCTGATGAGTTTGGGATTGGTTGTCTTTTATACCTGGTGAGTAACAGGGCCTTGTCAAAATGGGATATTTTTTGGTTGGTTTTGAAGCTTATCATGTAGCTACTTGATTGCATAATTGCAGTCCCCTAAGTTTTCCTTGCCATTTTCTGAATTTGTACCTATACAGGACTTTAAGCTTGGAGAGATAGTTAGAAGCTTGCCTCATTGTCATAACGTGTTTCACCTACCTTTCATAGACAAGGGGCTATTCAGGCATGGTTCTTGCCCATTATGCAGAAGGGATCTGTAATTTTGATTAGAATAGGAGAAATACATTGATTAGAATAGCAAAACTATGCAGCTTTTCTTCTATGTGATGAAAATCTTTGGTTTCATGCCAAGAAATTATTGTATATTCATCCTTTCTAACATTGGTTTTTAGTTGTATATGATATGATATGATCATAATTGTTCTCTCTCTCTCTCTCTAATTTGTGTTAAGACAATTGACTTTTTAATTTAAATAGTAAGTTTTTGAGTTAAAATTGTTAAGTTTTAATTTGAATAGTTAATTTTGTAGTTAAAATTGTTGATTTTTAGTTAAAATAGCTATTTTTTGAGTTAAAATTGTTAATTTTTATGCTAAAATAGTTAATTTTTTAATTCAAATAGTAAGTTTTTGAGTTAAAATTGTTAAATTTTAATTTGAATAGTTAATTTTGTAGTTAAAATTGTTGATCTCTAGTTAAAATAGGTGTTTTTGAGTTAAAATTGTTAATGTTTGTGCTAAGACAATTGATTTTTTAATTTAAATAGTAAGTTTTTGAGTTAAAAGTTTTAAGTTTAATTTAAATAGTTAATTTTGCAGTTAAAATTGTTGATTTTTAGTTAAAATAGCTATTTTTTGAGTTAAAATTGTTAATTTTTGTGCTAAAACAGTTGATTTTTTAATTTAAATAGTAAGTTTTTGAGTTAAAATTGATAAGTTTTAATTTGAATAGTTAATGTTGTAGTTAAAATTGTTGATCTTTAGTTAAAATAGGTGTTTTTTGAGTTAAAATTATTAATTTTTGTATTAAAATAGTTAATTTTTTGTTTAAATAGTAAATTTTTGAGTTAAAATTATTAATTTTGACACTAAAATAGTTGGGGGGTATTTTGGGAAAAATATAAAAGATTCCTGGGATTATAAATGATAACCAAACACATAAATACTAATTCCTAGACATATTTTTAACATTTCTGAGATTTTAATCCATTTACCAAACAGTCTCAAAATGTCATGCCTGGGAATGCCATTCTAAAGTAGATTCCCTTAATTACATTCCCAGGAATATAAAAATAAACCGCGTGCCACACACACCCTTAAGAGTAAAGTCAAATAACTTTGTTTATGTTACCGGAAATCTTAAAGTAAGCATCGTAGCAAGAATTAGCCCTCTTGGGGTGTAGCATGATGTGCCGCACAGAAGTTATTAGCCACATTTTAAGTTGTTAAATGTGGCTAAATGGTAAAAAGTGTTGCAAAACTCATTCATCACATTTTTAAGTACATTTAGTCATATTTATTTGACAAAATAAGTTCGGCATGTAGTATACCATATTTTGTTTTGTGCATCATGGACAAAACCGTGAGAATTTTTAGGAATATGAAATCTTTCAAATAACCTTCATGTCAAAAAAAAAAAAAAACTCGCTATCAACTATGGTCTGCTCCTCCATACCCAAAAAAAAAGGGGGGGCTGTTACCTGTTCCGTTTGCCATGGCTTTTTAGCAAAGAAGATACAAAAACTCTTATTTGGTTTTGAGTTGTTGGAGTCTCACTTTTTTTAGAGGTCTTTGAGCTTGTAATGCTTTTTAATTAATGATTATATGATTATTTTTAAAATTTAATTTAATTTTTATACACTTTTTACACTATATATATATAATATAATTACATAATAATTCAATTATATACTGATAGTTTAAAAATTATACAAATAAAGTATTTTATACACTTTGAGCTTGTAATGCTTTTTAATTAATGATTATATGATTATTTTTAAAATTTAATTTAATTTTTATACACTTTTTCCACTATATATATATATATAATATAATTACATAATAATTCAATTATATACGGATAGTTTAAAAATTATACAAATAAAGTATTTTAATTAGAGTAAAATAAATTATTTTGCTATATTAATTATATATAAATTATTTTCGCTATTCTCGCCAGTCATCTACTTTCTGAACTTGGTGTGTTAACGGCAACACGACTTGGTGTGTTACCACTTACCACTAATACTGACACACTTAAGAGATTGGTGTTTATTTAATGTAAGGCTAGAGAATTTTCTCAGATATATTAAAAGGTTGAATAAACCATGCTTTACGAATAGGTTTTTTTCTCTTGTTAATTCTTGGGTAGAAAATTTCTTATCCTCGTTCCCACAAACATAACATCATTTTTTCTTTTTTTTTGTGACATGGGAGCTGTGTCCACATTACCTCCAAAGTACTTAATGTACCATAAAAGAATAATTCATTCACATTGTCACAAACTAGACAAGAATTTAACCAAAAAAAACTAGACAAGAAGTAACCATGTTATAATTTACACACATGATGGATTAACAGAAACTAAATACATTCATACGAATGTTCAAATGAAGAAGAAGACGCCACATACAAAATGATGAGAGAGAGAGAGAGAGACTGTCTTAAGCCCTTGTCTTGAATGGAATGGCTCGGATGACTATCTGGTGATACACAGCAGCAAGGCCAGCTCCAATGAAAGGTCCAACCCAGAAAATCCACTGTATAACCATAAAATTAATTTACTTGTTAATTATTTAAGTGATTTTATTAATCCAGGCAAATGGCAACAGATAGAACAAAATTTTAAGCCTTTTTTTTTTCGTCACAAGGAAGTGAAAGAGCACAGAGAAGAACATACGTGGTCATCCCATGCCGCATCCCTGTTGTAGATGATTGCAGCTCCGAGACTCCTAGCTGGGTTAATGCCAGTTCCCGTGATGGGAATGGTGGCCAAGTGCACCAAGAACACAGCAAACCCAATGGGAAGAGGGGCCAAAATCTACAATTATTATTGTACCATAAAAAAAGAGCACATTAGTATAAGCATTATTCTGTCCACAAAACAGCATAGGCACAATTTCCCTAGGTCCTCACATATCTCATTAATTTGTAAGTTTTGTTCTTATTTTTCCTAAGGATATCGATTTATACATAATATAACCTTACACATATAGTTAGTTATGCACCAAGTAGCAGCACAACTGCTAACACTCCAAAAAGAATAAAAGCATTGCAGTGGAAAATGGGGGGAAAAAAAAGGTAACAGGAAAGAATGTACATACAGGAACATGAGAGTCTCTAGCGTTTCTCTTGGCATCAGTTGCAGAGAAAACAGTGTAGACAAGAATGAAGGTGCCAACAATCTCAGCTCCAAGGGCATCACCCTTGGTGTATCCAGAGCTTACAATGTTGGCTCCTCCCTTGAGCATCTCATAGCGAGCATTACCCTCAAAGCCCTTCACCACACCTGCACCACAGATAGCCCCAAGACACTGCATGACAATGTAGAACACTGCTCTTGTCAGGGACAGCTTCCTAGCCAGAAAGAGTCCAAAGGTCACAGCTGGGTTGATGTGCCCACCTGTGATAAACAACCAACACACAGATCTGAGGTTAATCTTCAAGGGAAAAAGCTTTATCATGAAAATGGGAAAGCTGAAAAGGTAAGGTACCTGAGATTCCAGCAGTGCAGTAGACAAGGGCAAAGATCATGCCACCAAAGGCCCAAGCAATTCCTTGAATGCCAACAGTGGAACACTTGGAGGGTGACCTGCCTACACCCATGACAGTGAGGACAGTGATGTAGAGGAACAAGAAGGTGGCCACAAACTCAGCAATCCCAGCTCTGTAGAAAGACCATGACTTGAGCTCCCCAGGCTCAAACAGCGGAGCTGGGGGTGGCTCCTTGTAGTCCTTATCGCTTTGTGCTGCTGTCCCCAAGGCCTGCCTCTCTGAGAACTTGTTTGCTCCAACCTTAACATCTTCCTCCTTCTCCTTCTCCATCTTTCCTCTTTCCTTTCTTACTCACAGGAGCCACACACACCACCAGCTCTTTTCTGCTCCTCAATGTCCCAGAAATATGCGATGATATAATACAAGCTAAGATAAGAATGGACTATGGGGTCATTATGTATATATAGTGGGAAGAGAGTAAGTGCTTTGTTTGCCATGCTGGCAAATAATAATAAGTAATAATTTGTATTGTAATATGCTGCAAACAAAAAGGTCAATTTTGAGTGTTTATTTAATTATTTATCTTTTTGTTTTTAGCATGGTAGTGTACAATTTGTGCACTTAACAAAAATAAGCTTCTGGCCTTTTAAGTACTGTTATTATAATATGATATGATCAGAGTATTTTTAGAAATAAATAAATAAATAAAAATCAGAAAGGTGGGGATATATTAAAGTGTTACATTCGGAAAACAGAATCACATTTTTTTTTCACGGATAATCACAATTGTAGTTAAAGGGATTATTCTGGAAAGTGTGGGAGGATGCAAGGGATCTCTGGCTGGTTCCTTTGTCTTGTTCTTATCCACCGCAGACCACAGGATGTCATGTTTTTGTCTTTTTAATGATTCTTTGCAAAGAAAAGTTTGAGCAGTGATCAGCACCCAACAATTAACCTCTACGGGAGAGAGCTTGCCGCTACGGATACTTCTTTACATATTCTGCAGCTGGTCTGCATTATACTGAAACTAACCTCAAATTAATTTAATCATTAAATTTAATTTTCTTATTATTATTATTATTATTATCCGTCTGTTATATTGAATGATGAGGTGGTTTTTTGGGAACAATTTCAAGAGACGGTATTATTTGTATAATTTGTTATTTTTAAAAAACTATAACCGTTGTCGTAGTAGCTGGTGTTGTGTCAAATTAGTACTAATTAGGGGCTCATGCAGAGAGTGATTCACCAATCTATCTAGCAACGTGATGTGAGATATCTGAAATGAGAGTACGTGAGGCCAGGCCAGGCTAGCATCAACTTTTTCCCTAACCTCAAAACTATACGAAGGTTATCACGTCATTTTAACGGTAGGAGAATCACAGCCACAGGATTAAACAAATCGGATGGGCAACAAGAAATGGCCGTTTGGTTACCGTTGGGAAAGTGACAGCCTTCACCTAGCACGTGGACATCGGCAACTAGTTTTGTTTTCTCTTTCTGCGGTCGTAATCATTACCGTAATTTTGTTGTCCCTCTTCTACTTCAACTTGCAACAGTTTACGTTAGTGTTATACTTATACACCACACCCAGATGCTATATCTTACTTGGGTCACTCCTTTGCCCGTGATATTGTTCAATCAAATATCATTACTACTAGATTAATCGAAAACACTATTATTCGTTGTTGAACAAGCATAATTGATTGTCACATTGACAATAAAGAATAATCCTAACAAGCGTTTCCTTTGAATTGAAGACCTCTGCCTTAATATTTAAACTTTATGTCCAAATAAAGAAAACGTCCAAATCAAATCAATATGTATTCTTAGAGATTGGCGTAGCTTAATTCACACCATAATCTCTTGTGATTCGCTTGCTTTATATTTTGATAGGATTACTTTTAAAATAATTGATGTTAAATGAATTAGTTTTAAAATGATTGATTTTGAAATAATTGATTTATATTTAGAAAAAATATTAAAATGATGGGTTTAAAAGAATTGATGTGGATTGAAAAAAAAAATTTAGCTTTTACTCAAATATATTTTTTCAAAGTAAAATACTTTTATTAAAAGTAGAAAGCAAAACCAAACACTTTCACTTGTTTTCAACCCAATTTTTCCAACCCAACGGACAAACGTTGGCAAACCAAACAAGCTGCAAGTGCATGCATTTTCTAAATTTTGAGCAATTTTAGGGATTATTTTCTTTGATCTTTACATACGTACAATATTTCCATGAACATGAAGAACCATGAGCCTCAATAAATGATGTGGGGCTATCCGGTGGTGGGGTTTAAGCTATGCCTCAAATATTCCACCAATATTAAATTGTCGGCCTGAACCTGTGGATGACTATTGACTGTTGTGCCTTTATTTATTATGATAGATATCGCGTACAGAAAGAAGAGAGAAAGGAGTAACAGGGCAAGACGTTTTATATTGTGTAGGACAGCTCAGATTCATGGGATACCCCATTGGCTTTGTATCAGCTCACATGCAGATGCAGTACAGTACAGGCATGAACCCCACCAGCACCACCAACAAACTCTTTTTGACCTCCTCTTCCACTCAAAATCTTACATTTCGTTTTTTTTTTTCATACAAACCATTTAGGATAGATGAACAATGATCTGTTTCTATCCTAAGTGTTTTTTATGGATTAAAGTTTTTCCAATTAATAATATTAGATAACTCAATTCTAATATAATTGTATTATTTATACTCATATTGTGTGTGGGATACTGTGCCAATTCACTTTTTATCCACCATTGGACGGGATGTAAACTTCATGAATGAGATGTGAATCGACTTGATATTTAATATACAATGAGTACAAATAATATTTTTTATTATAATAACATCAATTACTTAAACTTAGATGGTAATAATAATAATAATAATGAGAAACTCTCGGCCTCACCTCTTGACTCTTCAAGTGACAAAGATTACCCGCATCCGACCCAGCAAACATCTGCCATTTCATAGCTATCTATTGTTTTTTCAGGAAGGGGGTGCTGATCAATTCTCATATGATAAAAGTTTTTATTTTGTTTTATTTTATTCATAACTCAACATCTTAAGTATATTTCTTTCTGGCAGCAAGAAAATATGAAGTGGCACGTGTTGTGCATGTGTAGGGGCCAGTAGGGCTGGCAGGGTGGCAACCCCGGCTTAGAGTGGTCTGGTGTCATATCATACGCATTGATGCTGTCTCCTAACTGCTAGTCTGCTATATGCTAAGAGCCTTTTGACAGGCACCCCCGATTCCAAAAGTTCAGCGAGGATTACGTTACATTACATTATTTGAAAAGGTAATGCCACAAAATCAGAGTAAAATAACTGCAATTTTGCGTAAAATACATAATGGTGGTGGTTAGATCCTTCTAATACATTGACATACAAGCCCTTTTAAAAGCCAAATGAAATAAAATATGATTATCTTTTATGATTCCAGGATATAAATCGTATGTAATTTGTCAATTTATTTACTATATAGAAAGATTTATAGGACGTATTACTCTTATGTATTTACATCCAACCAACATTCCTGGGAGAAATCCTTATATAAATATAAATTTAATATATCATATTTAAGCATATTCATTATAAAAGTGAATCTTACTAATTTTATTAAATATATAATTACTCATTTGTGGATTTCATACTCTTTGTTATGAGTGTGCTTAAGATATAATTATTAGAAATGGTTGTTGGAAAAATACACCACTTCCCCTCCTTGAGAACCACCCTAAACAGAGAAATAAAATAGAAATACAACCACAACACAAGAATTTAACGTGAAAAACTCCAAAACCGGAGAAAAACCACGACCGCTGTAAAAAAGACAACCAGAGAATATCACTATGTAAAAATTATTACAACACACAGACTTCTCTCTTAAACACCCATACCCCAGTACACCCACATTCTCCAAAGCAAATATTTAAACTACACCTCACAACACTCTAAAACAATAGTACAGAGGAAGAAAATTCATATACAAGCTTAAAGTGTTTTCCGACTGGTGCATCTTGAAATGGAGGATTTAGGCTCATATATATAGCCTAGGCAACCCACTTCCATCCCAACTCTTAGCCATGTGGGACTTCTTTCTCCAAACTATTTCAATCAATACTAACAATCTCCACCTTGATTGAAATAAATACAGTTTTATCTTCCATTGTCAACACCGACAATCCCTTGCTGTCATTGTCTTTACCAACAATCATAGTTCAAAGAACTATCATATTCCACCATAAAAAGTATACTCTTTAGGAATGAAACAATTCCAAGAATTTAACCTGGGCACATGTCGAAACCTTGCTGAAAATATTATGGCTCTCCCCAGAAGTTCCTCAACCATCGACATAACCCCACCACACACCCTTCATCTCAACGCCAATCAATGCCCGTGTGCAATTGTGGATCCGCTAGCAACAACTTATCCTTTTTCCATGACAGCGCGATAATGCCATGAGGATAAACTTCTTATCTTCTAGTAAAGATTATCCTCTCCCTCCATGAGAGCAATGTTGCAAGTATCAGATTGAGAATCCCTCTCCAACACCGCGCCACTTGGACAATTTTTCTTTACATGCCCAGGCTTTCCGCATTTCAGCATGTCACACTCCTTCCACGATTATTTTTATAAGTGTCACTTCTGGCTACGAACAATGAATTTGATGAAGTGCTACTCTCATTCCTCATTCTTCTTTCTTCAGCAATGACTTTACTAGCAACTTCTTCAAAATTTAGAGTTTCCTTCCCATACATCAAAACAGGCTTGATATGTCCATAGGAAGATGGAAGAGACAATATAAGCCTTAGTGCCTTATCTTCATCATTAACCTTCACTCCAATTGCCTTTAATTCAGAGACAATACCATTGACAGCACTAAGATGGTCGGAGACTTTCACGCTTTCATCCATGCGTAGATTATGAAACTGCTCCTTCAACAACAATCGATTTGAGATACCCTTTTCCTGATATAACCCTTCGAGTTTCTCCCAAAGTTCCTTGGCTGTCAATATTCCTTGCACATTTGTAAGAACATTCTTAGACAAACACAGACGAATTGCACTTGCTGCTCTCAAATCTAGTTTCTCCCAGTTTTTATTATCCATATCGGCATTCTTCCCTTTCAACGCCTTGTGTAAACCTGATTATATCAACACATCCTTGACTTGTATCTGCCACAAGCCAAAATTGATTCTTCCATCAAATTTCTCTATGTCATACTTCACAGCACTTGAAAAACTTGACATTGTTGCAACCATGTACTGAAATAGTGTAAATCAACTGTAAACCGTGCACAGGAGGGTTCCCAGGAAAGAGAGGTGGGTCACAATGGACACGCTTAAATACCAAGTCTTTCCTTAGCCAGAACCTTTCCAAACTGCACTCACAGTATCACACTATCTTCCAGCAACAGCAACCAAGGATGATCTGCAATCACCAGGGACAAATTCTTTTCTGATGTGGAAGATCAGACTAAGCTGCAACCACAGAGCATACTAAGAATAAATCCCACCGAATCAAAGCTCCTTGAGAACCACCTTAAACAGAGAAATAAAATAGGAATACAACCACAACACAGGAATTTAACGTGGAAAACTCCAAAATCAGAGAAAAACCACGGTCGCTGTAAAAAAGACAACGAAAGAATATCACTATGTGAAAATTATTAAAACACACAGACTTCTCTCTTAAACACTCACACCCCAGTACACCACACTCTCCAAAGCAAATATTTAAACTACACCTCACAACACTCTAAAACAAGAGTACAGAGAAAGAAAAGTCAGATACAAGCTTAAAGTGTTTTTCGACTGGTGCATTTTGAAATGGAGGATTTAGGCTCATATATATAGCTTTGGCAACCCACTTCCATCCCAACTCTTAGCAATATGAGACTTTTTTCCCTAAACTATTTCAATTAATACTAACAATGGTCCTATACAAATTTTTCCTGCCGTAAGTGTTACATTGTTATTTCATTCTTCGCTGCGTTGGTGAGTGGTTGGAGTAAGGTACACACGTGGACAAGTTAGTTGCTGCTCTGCCATTGTCTTTACTGGACTCCACTAGGACTGAAAATCAAGATTGGGCCAACCCATATTCCAAGCCTGACCTATTAAACCCTATATATTCCACTCTTACTGACCTCCACAAACCCATCACACTGACCAATAGAAAACCTATTCCAATTCACCAAGGTCTTGACCGAAAAAATGCACCCAGGTTAACCTGAAAATCTATACATGGCAAAGTCTTACTATACCGTCGATCCGAAAAAAAAAGTCACAATTTTAACACGAGATAATCCATTCTTTAATTACTTCGATGCTGCATGTGAATGCTAGGAGTGAAGCCCTTGATGCTCCTGGTACCACGGGTTGGATATCCAGCTTAGTAAAACAATGATTTCAATTGAAGATTTTTGAAATAATTAGACATTAGGAGAAGCTGGAGTATTGCATCACTCTTCAATAATTAATTTAGAAAATTTAGAATTACATTGGCAAGCACAATAGAAGCCGAAAATAAGGGGGAAAATTATTACACTTCTATAAACAAAAATATACGGTTAGATAAAACTGCACAGCGCTTTTTTTTTTTTTTTAATGGTACTGCGCTGAACTTGCAATTTTCGGCTGAATTCTGAAGACCATTGCCGCTGAAACTGAAGGCCGTTTTCACCTGGTTGGTTCCCCGTAGCTCCTTTAAAGAATGAGCCCTATAATCTAATCACAGAAAGGCCCTTTCTTTCAACCTGCTCAATTTGTGGTGAGGAAACACGTAATGCAGCATCCATCATTCATCACCGCAGCCTTTAGTATATCAATGGCTCTCTGGCAACCTGCGACAACAAGTGCAAGAGGCACAAAACAAAATTATATGCAGAAACACGTGACTTTTTCTTCTCTCTCTCTCTTTTTATTTTTGGCTGAGCAACATATGATCATTCTTATTCTTCTGTGTTCTTCTTCACTTTTGTTTTGACTTTTGATACACAGGTATGGTCTTGTGCCGATAATGCTAGCAACCAGCCTTGCCGAGTTACCAAAAACATTATAAAAGAGGAAGACATACCGCCATGGAAATTCACTTGTATCTATTCCAGCTTGGTGAAGCTCATCTACATACTGTAATGCCTCCCGGCACTCTTCTCGATCATCAAAGAAATCCTTCTTATCACCTTCTATTTGATATGCTTCATGGCCTTTGCCAGCAACCACCTGTACCACAAGTATAAAAGTAAACCCCTTCCTTCACAAGTCACAATCCACAAATTAACTATTCCTTCTTGTATATTAACCTAGTGGAACAAGGCTTGATTGTTATTGTTGCTGTGTCTTAAATTATATATGATATGATACCCTGAAATAATTAATTCAAAAAATGTCCAAAAGGGGGAAAGAAGTTATTTAACTCCAATTGTAATGAGTTCAGTATTTTATTTTTGCAAACAATCACTTCAATAGTAGACTGATGGTCAATATGAAGTTTTCTCAACTCCAATGAACACATACTCACAAATCATAAGGCAAAATGAGTTTGAAAATTCTCTACAAGGATCATGTAGCAGCATCAATCACAATTTCTTTTATATATATATATATATATATATATGGAAAGGATTGGTTAAGGCTTCAATAGGAAGCAAGGCTGCTGAAATGAGAAACAAACTGGATTTCCCACATTTGAGGGGTGTAAATTGTGACTTCATAGAATCTCCTTCATTGTCAAGATATCACTTTGACAAACATAGTATTTTTTTTACTAAAAATCAGAAAATAAAAACTATAAATCCCTTTTTGCAACCAAAAAACTTTCAATTAAGTGACTTCTGCATCATTCCTACTTAACTAATGTATATTAGAAGGTGCAATGAAGAAAGGGGTTTCAATAACTTACAACCACATCGCCCTCCTCACCCATTGCAACTGCAGCTCGCACAGCTACCCTCCTAATGTCATGGAGGAAAAGCCTATGACCATTTGGAAGGGGTGGGTAGTAGTCATTCTCTCCATATTTCAGGTAGTCCTGCATTGACCATCCCACCCCAGCCAACATATCATCCAAAATATCCACTGCATAAGAAGTGAACAATAATATGTCAAAATTTGGATACCATGGCAGTTCACCCTGCTAGTTAAATTTTAGTGCGTGCATGCACAAACATTAAAACATTCCTAACAAGGTTATATTCCATGGATTTTAAATTTTTAATACATTTCCAACAAGGTTATATTCCATGGTCAAAATACATACATGGATCTTCATTCTTGGGATTGTCTGACGTTAGCATGGTCACTTCGCTTTTATCTGTTGCTATCTTGGTCATCACAGGTCTCTTCCCCCTGTCACCCTCACCACAGCAGCCAAAAACTTGAAAAGAAAGAAACAAGTTTTAATTTTATAATCTTTACAACATGCAAAACAATAAGATATTCAGTCAAATAACATAAGTATTTGAAGTTAAAGCATGTAAATAGCTATGCAGTTTCAAATTTTAGCGAAGAATGTTTTGTTTAATTTCTTCATATCCAAACCAAAATAAAGTTAAAAAGGAAATCTTCCATGGAAGCACAAACATACCAGTTATAATCCGGCGAGGTCCAAGCTCTCTTACACTATCAAGCAATCTAGACAAGGCATCTGGAGTATGTGCATAGTCCACTATCACCCCAAATGCTTGTTCCTCATCAATTAACTCACACCTACCAGGAACTGCATCAACCTCTTCAATCCCTCTAACAATGTCCTCTAAGGGTGCCCCGACAGCGACGCCAACTGCCACGGCAGCAAGAATGTTGTAAATGTTATGCTTTCCAAGTAAACCTGATGAAATTTCTAGTATGCCAGTGGGCGTATTAACCAACACCTGTGTCTCAAACAGGGATAGTTCAAACTTCAAGGGATGAACATCTGCACTCTTATTCTCCAATGCAAATGTCACAACAGGAACTTCCGGGCTCCCTTGCGAAACGAAGAAAGGTGCATTCGGATCATC